>ONZH01006900.1:0-17771 GCA_900303285.1 Rhinella marina | reverse complement strand
TTCAGTTAATTAGTGTACTTTTACAAGAGAAAGAAGTGAAAGAGAAGTCGCGATTCTAACCTTTTCCTATTAACCAGACACCCTCCCATCTTCAGAGCAGAGGGTGCCTGGTTTAGTGCTCGGGTTCTCCCATTGACTTCCATTGTGCTCGAGTGCTCTGTAGAGCACTCGAGCATCACTAAGTGTTCTACCCGAGCACCTGAGCACTTTGGTGCTCGATCAACACTACTGTGTAGCAGCGCTAGCAATCACAGAAGAATCGCGTGAGCGCAGAACAAATATTTTGTAAATAGAGTACGCATCTGATGATTTGTACGCTAATGCTACGCATTGTATGCTAATGCCTACGAATTCGTATGCTAATGCGATGCATTGTACGCTAATGCGTACGCATTTTTATGATAATGCTACGCATTGTACGCTAATGCGTACTAATTCACCTAATTAGCGTACTTTTACTGTGAGTGAAAGAGGAGAAGTTGTGATTCGTTAGCAACTAGTGATGAGCGAATCGAAGCGGCAATATTCGTGATTCGCATGAATATTGCCCGCTTCGGCTCAGCATCCCGAGGCAGCGCGGACTCGTGATTATTCGTGCGTCACTGGCAAGTTTGAAATGCCCGGTTTTTTCAGCCAATCAGCATCAAAGGGAAGCCTATGGGAACGCCTGCTGTGATGTAAACAGCCCCTATACCTCCCCAGCAGTGATTGGCTGGCAGTGACATGTGACCTAAATTTACATAAGGTAGGGACCTGCAGCATCAGCCTCATTGTGCTTTGGGAAGGAGAAGAAACAGACAGTGTTAGCTAGTGTAGTGTGTGCAGCAAAACAGTTAGTTAGGAGTTAGGTTAGGAAGCCCCAACAGTCCTTTAAAGACTATACTCTGAAGAACAGTATACAGTATATACTGTAAGCCTGTATTCTGTGTAGGATAGGAAGCCCCAACAGTCATTTTTAAAGACTAATTGATTCTGTGAAGAAAACTATACAGTATATGCTGTAAGCCTGTATTCTGTGCAGGATAGGAAGCCCCAACAGTCTTTTAAAAACTAATTGATTCTGTGACAAAAATTCAGTATATGCTGTAAGCCTGTATTCTGTGCAGAGCTGTGCCTGGTAAACCTTGTCCAGCCACATAGCTCAAACTATACATCTGTAAACAGATATATTCCTGTGCATGACTGTGCAGTGACTAGGGTATACATTTCATCAGCCTGCTATATACCTCACAGTCTATAGATACCGTATTGATCTGTAGATTCTAGTTTTATTTGCGCAAACTGCGTACATTTTTTTTTTGATAGGTCTGAAAATAATTTTACCTGCATATCTATCTATATTGTCCATTGAATTTCACTGATCTGTAATACACAGTGCAGTGAGTTGGGAAAAAAATTTCATCAGCCTGCTATATACCTCACAGTCTATAGATACCGTATTGATCTGTAGATTCCAGTTTTATTTGCGCAAACTGCGTAATTTTTTTTTTGGGGATAGGTGTGAAAAATAATATTACCTGCGTATCTATATTGTCCGTGGAATTTCACTGATCTGTAATACACGGTGCAGTGAGTTGGGAAAAAAAATTCATCAGCCTGCTATACAGTGTAGGACTGGCCCACCAGAGGACTGGAGGATCCTCCGGTAGGCCCCAAGCCACCCAGCCACTTAAAAAAAGCATACTTACCTGTCCTGCCACGCTGCCGCTTTCCTCTGCTCCCACGCTCCACTGTCTTCCCTTCCAGCGCGCACTATGACCTGACGCAGCGTCAGGTCATAGTGCTCGCCGCAGGGAAGACAGTGGAACGCGGAACCTGATGGCAGCGCGGCAGGGCAGGTAAGTATGCTTTTTTTTAAGTGGCTGGGTGGGCTGATCTGAGGTCTGAGGGGGGGGGAAGACCCTGATCTGAGGTCTGATGGGGGGGAGAGACCCTGATCTGAGGTCTGATGGGGGCACAAGACCCTGATCTGAGGTCTGATGGGGGAACGAGACGCCGACCTGAGGTCTGATGGGGGAACGAGACGCCGACCTGAGGTCTGATGGGGGCACGAGACGCCGACCTGAGGTCTTATGGGGGCACGAGACGCCGACCTGAGGTCTGATGGGGGCACGAGACGCCGACCTGAGGTCTGATGGGGGCACGAGACGCCGACCTGAGGTCTGATGGGGGCACGAGACGCCGACCTGAGGTCTGATGGGGGCACGAGACGCCGATCCCTGTACTGTGACATGACTGTGTTTATTATCCCTGTACGGTCGGTGACATTACTGTGTTTATTATCCCTGTACAGTGACATCACTGTGTTTATTATCTCTGTACTGTGACATCACAGTGTTTATTATCCCTGTACAGTGACATCACTGTGTTTATTATCTCTGTACTGTGACATCACAGTGTTTATTATCCCAGTACAGTGACATCGCTGTGTGCAGGGCCGGCCTTAGGGGTGTGCGACCTGTGCGGTTGCACAGGGCGCTTCACTCCCGGCCAGTTAAGGGGGCGCCCTGCCAGAGCGCCCCCTTAATGGCCCGGCCGTGCCCTGCAAGTGCGGCGGTGGGGCAGAGGGAGATGAGCGCTTCCATTGTGGAAGCGCTCATCTCCATAGTCTGCCTTTGGAGATGCGGGGCAGGGGAGGGAGAGGCGTCTCCCCTGCCCGTTCCTCTGATAGGCTGCAGGCCCTAGGCCTGCAGCCTATCAGAGGCCAGCTCAGGCGACGCGATGACGTCATCGCGCCGCCCGAGCCGTACAGCGCTGGACACAGGCCGGAAGAGGCCTGCATCGCATCGCTGCTGGAGGTAAGTAAGTGTTTATTTTTTTTATGGGGGCATTTTATTGGCACATGGGGGGCACTGGGGGCATTTTTACTGGCACATGGGGGCACTGGGGCATTTTTTACTGGCACAAGGGGGCACTGGGGGCATTTTTACTGGCACAAGGGGGGCACTGGGGGCATTTTTACTGGCACATGGGGTACTGGGGCATTTTTACTGGCACATGGGGGTATTGTGGGCATTGTTACTGGCACATGGGGCATTTTACTGGCACTGGGGGCATTTTTACTGGAACAAGGGGGCACTGGGGGCATTTTTATTGGCACATGGGGGCATTTTACTGGCACATGGGGGCACTGGGGGCATTTTTACTGGCACTGGGGGGCATTTTTACTGGCACAAGGGGGCACTGGGGGCATTTTTACTGGCACATGGGGGCACTGGGGGCATTTTTACTGGCACAAGGGGCACTGGGGGCATTTTTTACTGGCACAAGGGGGCACTGGGGGCATTTTTATTGGCACATGGGGGCATTTTACTGGCACATGGGGGCACTGGGGGCATTTTACTGGCACTGGGGGAATTTTTACTGGCACAAGGGGCACTGGGGGCATTTTTACTAGCACAAGGGGGCACTGGGGCATTTTTACTGGCACATGGGGGCACTGGGGGCATTTTTGCTGGCACAAGGGGGCACTGGGGGCATTTTTACTGGCACAAGGGGCACTGGGGGCATTTTTATTGGCACATGGGAGCATTTTACTGGCACTGGGGCATTTTTACTGGCACATGGGAGCACTGGGGCATTTTACTGGCACAAGGGGGCACTGGGGGCATTTTTACTGGCACAAGGGGGCACTGGGGGCATTTTTATTGGCACATGGGAGCATTTTACTGGCACTGGGGGCATTTTTACTGGCAAATGGGGCACTGGGGCATTTTACTGGCACTGGGGGCATTTTTACTGGCACAAGGGGCACTGGGGGCATTTTTACTGGCACATAGTGGCATTTTACTGGCACATAGGGGTATTGTGGGCATTTTTACTGGCACATGGGGGCATTTTACTGGCACTGGGGGTATTTTTACTGGCACAAGGGGGCACTGGGGGCATTTTTATTGGCACATGGGAGCATTTTACTGGCACTGGGGGCATTTTACTGGCAAATGGGGCACTGGGGCATTTTACTGGCACTGGGGGCATTTTTACTGGCACAAGGGGCACTGGGGGCATTTTTACTGGCACATAGTGGCATTTTACTGGCACATAGGGGTATTGTGGGCATTTTTACTGGCACATGGGGGCATTTTACTGGCACTGGGGGTATTTTTACTGGCACATGGGGGCACTGGGGGCATTTTTACTGGCACTGGGGGCATTTTTACTGGCACATGGGGGCACTGGGGCATTTCTTACTGGCACATGGGGGCATTTTACTGGCACTAGGGGCATTTTACTGGCACAAGGGGCACTGGGGGCATTTTTATTGGCACATGGGAGCATTTTACTGGCACTGGGGGCATTTTTACTGGCAAATGGGGGCACTGGGGGCATTTTACTGGCACAAGGGCACTGGGGACATTTTTACTGGCACATGGGGGCACTGGGGGCATTTTTACTGGCACTGGGGGCATTTTTACTGGCACTGGGGGCATTTTTACTGGCACTGGGGGCATTTTTATTGGCACATGGGAGCATTTTACTGGCACATGGGGGCACTGGGGCATTTTTACTGGCACTGGGGCATTTCTTACTGGCACATAATTTGGGGGGCATCTATGGGGGTGGGACACTTTTTACTGGCACATGATTTTGGGGGGGAATCAATGGGGGGCACTTCTTACTGGCACATTGGAAGCATTATTACTTCTGGGGCACAGTGGGGACATTAGTACTGTTGGGGGCACTATTACTAACAAGTGCACTCTGGCAGAGAATTATTAGTTGGGACTTTGGGGGCACTATTACTGTGGGGGGCACTATTACTGTGGGGGCACTATTACTGTGGGGGCACACTGGCACAGTATCAGCGCAGTTATTTCTGGGGAGCGTTATGTTTACACTATTACGGAACACTATTTGCTGGGCGCAGTTATTTTAGGACACCGTGTAAACTAAGATTTTTTTTCTGTCTAACTGCAGAGATGAGAAATGGCTGAAAAATGGCGTCTGGTCTGAAAGGAGAAGATGAGGAAAGAGAAGATCTATATTAGAGGAGACGTCACTGGATGTAAGAGGTATGTGGCGCTGTATTAGGCTACATTTCAATATAGAAAGCTATAAATACAGTGCAGAGATATATAGTGTGATATAGGACAGTATAGAGAGCTATAAATACATACATATATATATATACTGTCCTACTCTACCTACCTATATCACTCTATATATCTCTACACTCTATTTATAGCTCTATACTGTATGACGTTAGTACTGTCACTCGGGGGGGGGGGGCGCCGAGAGATAGTTTCGCACAGGGCGCCATCTACCCTAAGGCCGGCCCTGGCTGTGTGTATTATCCCAGTGCAGGAAGAGGTAAGTGGTCTGTGTTTGTGTGTTTGTTTTCTATTTTTCAGGTTCGTGAATGCAGAGGACTATGTCGGATTCGGTGGACTACGTCGGACCAGCTTTTTTTTTTTTTAATAAAATGGTCAAACAGGGGTCTGGGGGAGTGTTTTCTTCAATAAAATGTTTTATACTTGTGTGTGTGTATTTTTTTTTACAATACCACAGTTTTAGTAATTAGGGCTATCTGTAAACCGAGAGCAAGGCAGGCGGTTGTTCCGCAACCAGAAAGAACGCACACTTGGTGTTTAAGTTTAAGAACAATGCATTTACTATAGATTAATAAAGGCAAGATAAAGGTAAAAGAACAAGGGGAAAGACAAGCAATGTACACAGGGTAATATGAACAATTCAAGACAGATTCTGCAATAGATTCCACGTTTACTACGTCCACTTCTGAAACACGGACGTTGAGCGAACAATTTCCCTCCGAACTATCCCTAACTGACCCTAAGTTCACTTTTGGGTGCGCACCCCCCTTTTTCCCAGTGGTCCAGGTGGACCGCTTACAGTCCGTATAAGCGCGCGGTGGGGCCCTTTCGTTGATAGCGAAGTGTCCTCTTCTCATGGTGATGGCGTTCTCTGAAGCAATCAAATCCTCAGCAGGCCGGGGAACCAAATGGATGCAATGTCCAGCAGCAGATATCACTGAGCAAACTGACAGTCCAGCAGTATCCATACACTGGGAGGTGATGTAAGTTGGGGTTTTGCAGTGACTGTCCGGTACTCAACAGCACTGCGAGTCTCTAGTTTTGGTGCAATATACACAGCCAAAATGTCAGCCTCACTGGTTAGCCACTGCACACAGTTCTCTCAGCGTGGCTCCACTAACTGTGCTTGTCTCTTTACACTCTGTCCGCCTCTGGACTGAAGTACATACAGCTTAGCTGCACAGGAGAGTTCTCTGATGCTTCCACATGCTCTTAACACAGCACAGACACCTGTCTTTCTCTTGCCAAGATGGCTGCAGCTCCTTGTCTCTTCACTTCCTGCTTCTCTTCTCTCTCTGCAAACTGGCAGGATGACCTCATTGGGGCGTGTCACTCCAGCATCTCAGTACAATGGCTGCTGTCTTAAAGGACCAGAATCACAGAAATACAGGAACAGATATGCATTTAACTTTAACACATTTTAAACATACTAATGAAAGTTAGGATATCATTGAGCTGTTTCTTACATATCTACAGACGGCCCTGATTACTAATACTGGGCTTAGTGCTTGCCGGTATGGCAGGCCAGCACTAACCCCAACATCTATTACCTCGGCACCCACCGCCACCAGGGGTGCCGGGAAGAGCCGGTTACCCGCAGGACCGGACCTTCTAAATTGAGGGTATGGCTCTGGGGCGGCTGCAGGCTGGGAAGGGCCAATAACCGTGTCCCTTCCCACCCTGGTAGTGCCAGGCTGCCGCTGCTGGTTGTATCTGGCTGGCGAAGGAAAAAAGGGGGGGACCCCACGCCATTTTTTAAAAAAATTATTTAATTATTTTTGTAAAAAAATGGCGTGGGGTCCCCCCCAGATAGTGTAAACATAGGAGGTAAAGTATGTAATAATTATGATTACACTTTATACATAAAAAAGTAGGTATTTTGTGCAACAAATTTAATGCCATGCAACATTTTGTAAATTTGTTGCAAAAAAACAAAAAGGACAAAGCATGATAGACACTCTAAAAAAAATTAAAGGAAACAGTTGCATGTCCATACTTTATCCTCTTTGATGGACTATGTAGACCTGCACCACATTTATCAGAGTGGCTCAGACTGTGTTGCAGGTCCAGGCTCTTTTGTCTAACTATATACCTACTACTCAAGTAGTGCCAAATCACCCAAATTTGTGCCACTTTTTGGACAGATTCTAGCAGACACATTAGAAAATTTGGGTCAATGTATTAACAAACTGCAATGAGAAAATTAATAGACATATAGAGATTTATGGGCACTATTTTTTTTTACAAATGTCCATAGGGAAAAGTGACACAAACAGTGTTACAAAGGTCTGAAATGTTTGAAAACATGTCTAGTATTTTAATGCAAGGATATTGTGATAAATGGCAAATACATGTGCGAAGTCTGGAATGCACATGGGGTTTAAATGTATAAATATAGAAGATAAAAGCCATTGTGTACTCTCAGGGAATGAAATATTCATACATGTCAGTTCGATTGCTTGTCCAGTTAGATATTTATTTTATTTCCTGTTCTTTCCATTTTTAACCAATTAATTATTAAATACTGAATTATATCACTAGAATTCCCCACTGTAGGTTTGCATGTCATGATAAATTGTATGCTTCTCATGTTGTTTTCCATTTCTCAATGAGTTCTAGCATTAGTTAATGTAAGGAATATAGACATCGGCAAATACTTTACTTATATACATAATGCTTATGGCTATAATGGAGAGGTTCTACCGTACCTGCCTAGTTTAATAAGAACATAATAGTCCTTAATCAATTTGATTTCAATAATAATGGGAATGTTTCTATGACTGGTGTCCTTATTTGTAATACATTTACTTTGCAAAAGATTATATAAAATGGTCTCATGTATGTATGCCATCAATCCTAAGCACTAACTTCTGTTGGGAACATTACAACTGAAGAGGTTCCTACTAGGGATGAGCAAACCCATGGAAGTTTGAGTTCACTGGGTTCGGCCAAACTTCAGGTCAAAGTTCGGGCTGACCTGAACTCAGACCCAAACCCCATTGAAGTTAATGGGGACCCGAACTTCACTTTATTATTTTTCCATTATAACATGGTTATATCGCAAAATAAAATAATACTTAAAACAGAATGCAAAAGGGGCACCTTTAGAGGCATCCATTTTGCATTTCGTCATAATAGAAGTCTATGGGAGCATAATGGATCCGTTATGCTGCCTATAGACTTCTATTATGACGGAATGCAAAAAGGAAGTCTTTAAGAGGCATTCCGTTTTGCATTCCATCTTAAGAATTACATTATTTTCAAATATAAAACCATGTTATAACGGAAAATAAAGTAATTCATAAATCGTCCGAACCCGGACTTCAGTTAAAAGTCCAGGTACCCAAACCGCAAAGTTCAGTACGAACCTAAACTTTGCGGTTTGGGTTCTCTCATCCCTAGTTCTTACAGAATCTCAAAAAGGAAATCCACCTGAGATTACATAATTGCATTATGAAGTAAACCTATTAAAATACATTGTTTCACTAAACAAGCAATCTGACTGATAAATGTGCTGATGTTTTTTTATAGTTTAAATTTAATCCTGTTCTGTTCTAAACTCATTACTTACTCCTTCAAAACTACAACAGTTATTAGAATCAATGCAAGACCTACATAAATAACTCACCTATAGAGTATGTACAAAATAGTACAAAATTAGGGGTGTATCTACTGCCATAACAGCCATAGCGGCTGTTACAACATAGACATATCTGTGATTTTTTTTTTAAGCTGGTGGTACTTGTCTACATTATTTTGGTGGTAGTTATCATCATTTTACAGCTCACAGTACGTAAATACTGGTAATGAGTTATTTTCAGTATACTGAGCTATAGACCTATACTACTGATAATCTTTATCATTCATTTTGCAATTTGTCCCTAAAAATATTGTCTGTCTGTGATTTTGGTATAAGCTGTCCAGAAAAAAAAGAAAAAAATCAAGTTGGCAACTGTGCTAGACAAAGGTTTATATTGATAATTTCAGGAGCTAGGCTGCAGTAAGGTCAGGCTCCACAGGCCCCCTCCCTTCTTCACTGAGGCCCCTAGCCACTACCTATGAATCTGCAGCTTGTAAACAGCTCCAGCTCTAGCTGACTCACAAAAAGGCCTCGCTACCAAAGTTAGGAGTTTTCAGTCCAGCAGGGGGTCACTATTAAAGGAAAGAGGCCCTGTGCAGGTCAATGTTAAGTGGGTGGGACACTGTGCAGGGCCCTGTGGGGGGTCACTGTTAAGGGGGTGAAATGTTGTGGAAGTCACTGTTAAAGGGGTGTGCCACTGTGGGGAGGTTACTGTTAAGGGGGAGGTCTTTGTGAAGGTTACTGCTAAGGGGGTGGGCCACTGTCCAGGTAACTGTTAATGGGGTGGGGCACTGTAGAGGCTACTTTAAAGGGGTGGGGCACTGTGGGGTGATTGTTAAGCGGGCAGGCCACTGACACAAATTTCTTGGCTAACTTCAGCAAAATGACCGAATCGACTTTTTCAAAACTTGGCTCATCTCTAGTTGCAATCAAAGAAGGCAAGAAGTTTTTGAATTATTGGTGAAATGGCCAAATTTAACATGTGGATACCTAATATGTGTGTGTGTGTATGTGTGTTTCATTTAACACCTTAACGACCTAGGACGAGAATGCTCGTCCTAATATGGGGTTACTTAACGCCCTAGGACGAGCATTCTCATCCTAGGGTTAAGGTGCTGCTGCTGCCCGCTGCCGCAATCTGCAGCAGGGGCCCGGCTGATACTAACAGCCGGGCCTCTGCTGTATCCGCCAGCACCGGTGATTACACCGATGCCGGCGGATTAACCCCTTGTAGGTAATTGCGGCAGCTGTTAAAGCCATCAGGTCCCCGTGAGGCGGTGGGAGGGGGGGCCCGATGGCTGAGATGGAAGCCCCGATGCCTTGCCCAGAGGCATCGAGACTCCCATCTATGGAAGCCCAGGAGACCCAGCCACAGCGCTGGGTCTCCTAGGCAACGGTCGGCGTCTCACAGTGTGAAACGCTGACAGTTGAATGCAGCACAATACAGATGTATTGTGCTGCATTCATTCAGGGATCAGACCCTGAAATGTTAAAGTCCCTTACTGGGACATAAGTGACATGTTAAAAAAAAGTTAAATAAAAGTGTGTTAACAAAAAAAAATAAAAAAAAAATAATAAAGTTTCAATAAAAAAAAGCCCCTTCCCCATAAAGAAACACATAAAAATAGAAGAAAAAATAGAAAATATACATATTAGGTATCGCCACATCCGTAAAAACCTGCTTTATTAAAATATCACATGATCCAGCCCGCTCGGTCAACACCGTAAAAAATAAAAAATAAAAACTGTCTAAAAAAAAGTCATTTTTGGTCACATTTCATCACAAAAAATGTAATACCATGCGATCAAAAAAGCGTATGCCCCCAAAAATAGTACCAATCTAACCGTCATCTCATCCCGCAAAAAATGAGCCCCTACCAGAGATAATCGCCCAAAAAATAAAAAAACTACAGCTCTCTGACTATGGAGACCCTAAAACATAATTTTTTTTGTTTCAAAAATGATATTATTGTGTAAAACTTAAAAAAAAAAAAAAGTATACATGTTAGGTATCGCCACGTCCGTAAAAACCTGCTCTACAAAAATATAGCATGATCTCTCCCCTCAGGTGAACACTGTAAAAAATAAAAAATAAAAACTGTCTAAAAAAAGCCATTTTTTGTCACATTTCATCACAAAAATTGTAATACCAAGCGATCAAAAAAGCGTATGCCCCCAAAAATAGTGCCAATCTAATCGTCATCTCATCCCGCAAAAAATGAGCCCCTACCTGAGACAATCGCCCAAAAAATAAAAAAACTACAGCTCTCTGACTATGGAGACACTGAAACATGATTTTTTTTTGTTTCAAAAAGGATATTAATGTGTAAAACTTAAATAAATAAAAATAAGTATACATGTTAGGTATCGCCACGTCCATAAAATCCTGCTCTACAAAAATATAGCATGATCTCTCCCCTCAGGTGAACACTGTAAAAAATAAAAAATAAAAACTGTCTAAAAAAAGCCATTTTTAATCACATTTGATCACAAAAAATGTAATACCAAGCGATCAAAAAAGCGTATGCCCCCAAAAATAGTACCAATCTAATCGTCATCTCATCCCGCAAAAAATGAGCCCCTATCTGAGACAATCGCCCAAAAAATAAAAAAAAATACAGCTCTCTGACTATGGAGACACTAAAATGTGATTTTTTTTTGTGCTTCAAAAATATTGTGTAAAACTTAAATAAATAAAAAAAGTATACATATTAGATATTGCCGTGTCCGTAACGACCTGCTCTATAAAAATATCACACAATCTAACCTGTCAGATTAATGTTGTAAATAACAAAAATAAAAACAATGCCAAAACTGCTAGTTTTTGTTACCTTGCCTCACAAAAAGTGTAATATAGAGCTACCAAAAATCATATGTACCCTAAAATAGCACTAACAAAACTGCCAACTTATCCAGTAGTTTCCAAAATGGGGTCAGTTTTTTGGAGTTTCCTACTCTGGGGGTGCATCAAATGTGACATGGCAACTTAAACTTTTTCCAGTGAAATCTGCCCTGGCGTTCCTTTCCTTCTACGCCCTGCCGTGTGCCTGTACAGCAGTTTACTATGACAAATGGGGCATTTCTGTAAACTACAGAATCAGGGTAATAATTACTGAGTTTTGTTTGGCAGTTAACTCTTGCTTTATTCTCAGAATAAAATGATTCATATGGAAAATCTGTCAAAAAAGTGAAATTCGGAAATTTTGGCTACATTTTCCTTTAATTCTTGTGGAACACCTAAAGGGTTAATAACGTTTGTAAAATCAGTTTTGAATACCTTGAGAGGTGTAGTTTCTAAAATGGGGTCATTTTTGGGTGGTTTCTATGATGGAAGCCTCACAAAGTGACTTCAAACCTAAACTGGTCCTTGAAAAGTGGGTTTTGGAAATTTTGTGAAAAATTTCAAGATTTGTTTCTAAATTTCTAAGCCTTCTAACATCCCCAAAAAATAAAATGTAATTTTCAAAGTGATTCAAACCTGAAGTAGACACATGGGGAATGTAAAGTCATAACTATTTTTGGAAGCATTACTGTGTATTTTAAAAGTAGAGAAATTGACATTTGGAAATTTGCAAATTTTTCAAAATTTTTGGTAAATTTGGTATTTTTGTTATAAATAAGAATGAAATATTTTGACTCAAATTTACCACTGTCATGAAGTACAATATGTGACGAGAAAACAATATCAGAATGGCCTGGATAAGTAAAAGCGTTCTAAAGTTATCACCACATAAATTGAGACATGTCAGATTTGCTAAAAATGGCCTGGTCCTTAAGGTGAAAAATGGCAGGGTCCTTAAGGTGTAAATAAAATGTATTTTGGACTAAATAATTATGATTTTTTTTTTTTAGTTTTTTTTTTATTAATTTATTTAATTTTTTTTTATTTTAAATCCCATTATGGAATTATTTTATCATTTTATTTCAGACCTATAATGTATTATATACTCCTATATGTTAATACATTATGCTCTGTGTCATTATGACACAGGCTGCTATTAGGGCAACACAGCCTTTAATCCCCCTCAACTGCAGCAACATCAAAAGATCACACTGCAGATTGAGGACTTGCACCATCCACCATCAAAAGTGAGCAGTAGTAAGGCAAGGGTTTAAATAATTAAATTTTTTTTTTCACGTTTTGTTTTCATGTTCCTTTAGCTCCATTTAATATAAGTATAAAAAGTGTTTAAAAAACATAGGGGGGCACTTATGATCCCCTGTGCACTTGAAAATTGGCACCAAAAGTTTAATGCACGCTGTAATTGCTCGAAATGTTGCACTTTTTTGCAGGTTTCAGACACCACTCACCACATTTCAAAATGGCGGGTGGTGTGAGGGCAGTGTGGCTGCCCCATCACATTTAGTCCTTGTTCACATTTCCGTTTTTCACTGACATGTGCTGTCCGCATTTTCAGCGGACAGCACACGCACCCATTGATTTAAATGTGTCTGTTCACATTTCAGTATTTTTTTTACTGAGTGTGGGTCAGTAAAAAAATCACGGGGACATGCACTATTTACTGTTCCGTGATGAGGACCAAGCACGCCCATTGAAGTCTATAGGTCCGTTAAAATCACTGACAAACATCCGTGTTGCGTCCGTTGTTCACTGATGACTAATAGGAGATTCTTTGGAAATTAATTTTCAGCTGAGCAACATCAGTGAATTGCGGATGACACACGGATGGTAAAAACAGACACAAAGACCAACCATGGATCCTTCACGAACAGCTTCACGGATGAAACACGTATGCTTTTTTTACAGATTTGACACTGACATGGAAATGTGAACGAAGCAGTACTATAATCTAAACCAGGAAACTGGTCTAGATTATAGATATCTAAATCAGCTTGATTGCTTTGTTAGATATCCGCTTTGGCACTCAACCTGTAAAGATGTGACACAAAATTAAGAAGAATGGTGTCTTAAAAATTATGTCTCCCCCAAGTTGTCCCCCTCCCCCATGTCATTTTTTTTGCACAATTATTGACAGAATGGTGGTGCTTTTTGCTTTGCAGCTCTTGTCAACTTTGTTCACCTTGCAGTTAGTGTAATAAGTATATCTTTAAAAAAAAATAGTTTTACAAATACTGATGTAAAATATTGAAAAAAACTATTGCCAGGTTCTGTTTTGTCTTTATTTTACTGTTGCATGGCTTGTATCATTGCACAAGTTCTTTTTGAGGTTGAATCTAATCCACACATGCAATTACAGTATGTCATAGTAACATCCCTGTTTCCCTATGCTGCACAAAAAACACCTGATACTATACTGTAGCTGTTATGGTGATATTGAACTCCCATTGTCATACATGTGTCAATAGTAGCCATTCCGTGCATTGGGGACTGCAATTTGCACGGGCAACATCCGTGCAGCACCCGGGAATGGGTCTCGATTAGAGATGAGCGAACGTGCTCAGAACGAGCACTGTACCGCTCGGCTCCCCTGCGCTCGCACGGGTGCAGGCAGCCGCTTCCATCCTACTCAGGAGGACGGAAGCGGCTGCCTGCGCCCATGCGAGCATAGGGGAGCCAAGTGGTACAGTGCTCGTTTCGAGCAAGTTCGCTCATCTCTAATCGAGACCCATTCAACTTCACCGCACATACTATTTTTTTGTTGTGCGGAGGCACAGACAGAAACATGACAGAAGCACTCCATAGTGCTTCTGTGAGGTACAGTGCCTCTGTTCCCCACCGCAGCTCCGGATTGCGGACCCGCTGTTTGTGGGCCGCAATACGGGCCAAGGCCGGCAATGGCCGTGTACATGAGGCCTTAATGAAATCGACAGAGAAAAAATCTTTTAGGCCCTAGTAATAATTCATGTTTATGTGGAAAGATGTCTCAACTGCTATATTCAGGATAAATAATGACAATAAGTATAAAAATTAGGCTAGGAATGTTCTAGAGTTTCACAAAAAAGTTTAAGAGAACGTGTAAAAGAAAACTTACATTAATGGCAGAGTAGAAATCAATAATGTGCCTAAGGTCCAGTTTTGATTTTATAAAGCAGAGAGAGACACATTTTAGAAATCATTATCTCTTGTGGGATATAGGAAAAACATACTGTATCTGCCTTCAGGGCAAACTCTGATTCGTGGGATCCTCTTGCCTGATGGTA
This sequence comes from Rhinella marina, assembly GCA_900303285.1. Taxonomy (NCBI): domain Eukaryota; kingdom Metazoa; phylum Chordata; class Amphibia; order Anura; family Bufonidae; genus Rhinella; species Rhinella marina. Next base: position 3,017 of record ONZH01006900.1, on the reverse strand, counting down.
GTTGAGATGCCCTTGATGTTGATGGTTTTATGGTGCAAGGCAGGGTCCACGTTGTTGTAACGCCAACACCTTATGGTGTAAATGTCATGCAGGAAGCAATGATAAGACAGTTGTGCAGTGGAATGGTCCTTTATTGAAGAATTCAGATGGAAACAGTTCTGGACAGTTCCTACATGGTATGTACCATCTGATGTTACACAGAATGCCACAGATACTACAGTTCTCATGGCTGCACATGTAATCATAGGTCAAAAGGTGTCTCTTTACAAGGTTGTTCTGAGATATTTTTTAATGATGATCTATCCTCAGAATTAGAGATGAGCGAATCGAAGCTGACGAAGTGGAATTTGTTACGAATTTCATGGAAAATTCGCTTTGCAACGAAAGCGAATTTCATGGCGATTCGTGGTAACTAGAGATGAGCGAGCACTAAAATGCTCGGGTGCTCGTTATTCGAGTCGAACTTTTCCCGATGCTCGGGTGCTCGTTTCGAATAACGAACCCCATTGAAGTCAATGGGAGACTCGAGCATTTTTGCAGGGGACCAAGGCTCTGCCTAGGGAAGGCTGGGTGAAAACCTGGAAACATCAGAAAATGATGGAAACACCACGGAAATGGACAGGAAACTGCAGGGGCAGCATGCATGGATGCCTCTGAGGCTGCCTAATCCCACCATTACCCCAAATTCTCAGGCAACAGCCTGGTGGTTACCCTCATGGCAATTGTGCTCACCCAGACCAAGAAAGGCGAGGCAAATACCCATCACATGTTAGGGAAGCACCCAACTAGGTGCAACGAAGGTCCATCACCGCCTGCAGGTGAAACCACTGCTCATGCTGGCACTGCTGTGCTATCCCCCTCCCCACGACGCAGGCATAAGCCTGACACATCATGGTGACAGCGTAGTGACACCAACAAGTGACCAAGTTAGATTGAGGTAGCAGTCAAATGTCTGTAGGCGAGCCTCCAAAAAATTTGTGACACACAGAATGGTTCCACGCAGCTGTGTGAAATGGATTCGTATCACTAAGATATAACAATAAAAAAAAAAAGGGTTATATATGGCGATAGCTGCACTACTAGTGCCAGCCAGCCAGCCAAGCCAGGAAACAAAAAAAAAATGTCTTGTAGCCCTTAGAAGGGCTGTTGGGTTCTTTTGAGATTACTCCTGCCTAACAAAGAACTAAATGCAGGCCCTAACACTCTCCCTGAAACGCAGCAGCTCTATCCCTAACGACCTCCAGACAGCATCTGAGCCGAGCACCGCGGGCAGTCACTAGTATATTCCAGGGTCACCTGATCAGGCCAGCCAACCCCTGCTATCGACATGTAAGGGCCCCACGTGATGCTGGGTGTACCGCAGAGTCTCCTGGCTTGTGATTGGCTGAGTTTATAGGCGCCAAAAATGCACAATGCGGAAGTTGCCATTTCCTCGAGCATGGCGAGATACTCGTCCGAGCATCCTCGCTCATCTCTAGTGGTAACGAATCCTTTTTTTTTTCCTCCCTAAAATAGCCGCAAGCACATGGCATGACATGGGGGAAGGATTTCTGGGACAAAGAAATAAACACCCACAATGCGATCACATGCAGACATGTAGCCAATTAGCAGCCAGCCAGGTCTTGTGATGTCACAGCCCTATAAATAGCTCTGCCATTTGCTATTGATTTTAGACCAGAGACAGATGTCAGGAGAGATAGGGCAAGTGAAAGAAAAACTAAAGAAAAGAAATTAGGAGATCAGGGATAGATAATCTGAATTGCAGGGATAGGAGAGGGATGATTTCTAGACAGAAATTAGGCAGTGAAATCGCTATTCTGGTACACTGAGCAGCAGTGAGTGGGCATAGGGGTTAGCCTGTTATACAGCACTGCACTCTGTTCTAAAGGCTGTTTTGGGGTGCTTTATTCAAAGAAGCACCACTAGTGTCGCTTTTTGCATTGCAGTAAGAGGGTCAGAGCCTTGTTTGGGGTACATAATAAAAATAATAATAATAATAAAAAAACATTTTTTAAAAATAATATCTTTTGGGTTGTGTTTGGGGAAAAACATATATAATGCGTGATTGGCAGCTTGTAAATGTGAATGTTCCTAAGAAAACATGTCTAGTCAGAAAACATCAATAAATTACATTTCTAAACCTAAATGTACAAAAACACATGGTAATTTAAAGTGTATGTTCACAAATGCCAGAAGTCTAGCAGGCAAAATGGCTGAGCTTGAGGTCATGGTACTTGAGGAGGAAATTGATATAGTTGGAGTTGCTGAGACATGGCTGGACTCTTTGCATGACTGGGCTGTCAATCTCCAGGGTTATTCTCTGTTTCGGAGGGATAGGGAGAATAGGAAAGGAGGAGGAGTATGTCTGTATGTCAGAAGTAGTATAAAAGCGAGTATGAAGGAGACAATAGTGGGTGATGATTGTGTGAATGCAGAATCCGTGTGGGTGGAATTACAAGGGGAGACTAACAATGAAAGAATTATTTTTGGTGTAATTTATAGACCCCCAAACATCACTGAGGAGATAGAGGATCAGCTGCATAGACAAATAGAGCGGGCTGCCCAGGCGGGTACAGTAGTGATAATGGGAGATTTTAACTTTCCTGGTATTGATTGGGGTCATGGATCGGCTTCAACTGCAAAGGAGAGAAATTTTCTTAACTTATGAACTTCATGGACATGTGTCTTTTTTCAACCGTATTAACTATGTAACTAAGTTGACTTGCCAAAAAAAATGTGAATCCGTGTTTGTGGGGTTGTTCCTTTAAATAACTATTTGCGGCGTTATTCGCCATCCAAACAGAAAAGCGTGATACAGTGCTAAAGTAGTCAGTGAAGTTGACTTGCCAAAAAAACAGTGAATCCGTGTTTGTGGGTTGTTCATTTTAAATAACTATTTGCAGCGTCAGTCGCCATAGAAAAATAAAATTGTCATATAGTGTGTAGTGCTGTGCAGTAACCCATTGTACTGCAGTTCAATAACCCATTGTTAACCCACTCTGTGGGTGATGGTATTT